>JARHVA010004600.1:790000-825000 GCA_037957365.1 Torreya grandis
GGATAATTAGGTAAATTATCTTAGTGAAAAATAAAGATGTAACATCCTTTCCCCCTAATCTAATCATCATCTTGATGACACTTATTCAAATAATAGTTTCAAATAACCAATAGAATTTAGTAGAAAAATAACATAGTATCTAGTATCAATCAAGCAAACAAATATGGAAATAGCCTGTATAAATCATCATAGTCCTCCTAAGTAGCATTATCCTCATAGTATTAGTCCCACAAGACCTTTCATTATGACACTTCTCTATTATGAAAATAAATTTTGCAAGTATTAATTACCTTGAATGGTTCTACTATGACCACCCTAGGATCCAAAACCCGCAAAGTATTTTAATCTAACACATGTGAAAGATCAGCTATATACTTTTTAAGGTAAGATACATGGAAAACATTAGGCAATAGAGCTAGGTTTGGTGTAAAATCAATCCTATATGCTATAGGGTTGACCACTTCTAAAACCTCAAAGGCTCCCACATATCTCAATGAAAGTTTAGGTGACTTCCTAAATTTAATTGAGCTCTTTTATGGCTTAACCCATAAGAATACTCTATCACCTACTAAAAACTACCTAGTTAATCTCTTCAAATCAACATAGATCTTTTGCCTATCATTGGACTCAGATATTTGATGCCTTATTATTTTAATTTGATCTTCTATTTTAAAAATCATCTTAGGTCCAAATACTACCATGTCTTGCAACATGTCCCAACTAATTGGTGTCCTACACCTTCTTCCATAAATTACTTCAAATGATGTCATTTTCAAAGCAGTTTGGTATGAGTTGTTATATGAAAACTCAATCAATGGAAGGTATTATTCTCATTTTTATTATTTATCCATGCAATACATACTAAAAATATCTTATAACACCTAATTAAATCACTCAGTTTGACAATCAGTATGTGGGTGATATGTAGTGTTGAAGTTTAGTTGTAAAATTAACGCTAAAGTCAAAGTTAATCAAAACCTATAATTCATTCTTATATCATGATCCAATATGATCTTCTCTATAAATTCACATAATTGATACACTTCATTTACAAATCTCTTTGCAAGATTTGGTGCATCATTTGTCAAATTCCTTGGTATAAAATGTGCTACCTTGGTTAGTTTATCAATTACAACCAAGATCATGTTATGCATTTTTCATGATAATGGTAATCCTTGGATAAAGTCCATACTGATCACCTACTATTTCTAATATAGTATGTCATATGGATATAATAATCTAGCTAAATTCACATGTTTAGCTTTCACTCACTGACATTCCAGACAACATGACATAAAGTCTGTTGCATCTATCTTGATTCCCTTACAAAAATAAAGTGGTTTAATCTCTTTCATGAGCTTGATTTCTATTGGTTGTCTTAAATATGGAGCATTATTTAGTTATTTTAGCACTATTATCCCTATATTCTCTTGATATAGCACATACATCCTTATGTTATATCATAGAAAACCATTGCATTTTAAGTAGTTTCTTTTATATCTAGGATTTTGAGCATTCTCAGACAAAGATTTACTAACCTAGTCATAGAATTCATCTCTTGGTAAGAAATCAATCACATGATACTTGAAATTAATTTTAATATTAGACACAAATACTATGAACCTTCTATGACTTCAGGCATCAGCTACTCTATTCTCCTTATCTTTGATGTAATTAATATCAAAGTCATAGTTGGACAAAAAATATAACTAGTGCTTTTGATGAGCATTCAAATTTAGTTGGGTGAATATGTATTTGAGTCCCAAGTTATTGGTCTTGATATTAAATGGTTTTACCAACAAATAATGTCTCTAAATTTTCAAAGCATGAATAATTATTTCAAGTTCCAAGTCATAAAGGGCATAATTCACCTCATAAAGCTGCAAATTCTTTAACTCATAAGCTTCCACTACACCATCATGCATAAGGACTCCTCATAGTCCATCCCTAGATGCATATGTGATCACTAAAAAATGACCATTATGATCATGAACTCTTAACATTAGTTCTTAATTAATCCTTCTTTTCAATTCTTGAAAAGTTACTTCACACTTATCTAACTAGATAAAACTTTGATTCTTATGTTGTAGATAGGTAATCAGATTAACTATTTTGGAAAATTCAAAATAAATTTCCTATAATATCCTAATACTCCTATGAAAAACCTTACCTCATGGACATTCCTTGGTAATAAACACTCCATAATGGCTCTTATCTTAGCCAAATTAATAGAATTTCCATCAATTGAGATAATATATAACAGATATTGCACTTTCTTTTGGAAAAATGCACACTTGGACAATTTTCCATATAACTTATGCTTTTGTAGATGTTGTAAAACCAGCTCTATATGTTGAAGATGATATTATTAATCCTTGTAATAAATAATAATGTCATCTAAAAAGACCAAAACAAAATGATCTAGGTAATCTTTGAATAAACTATTCATGAGATTCATGAATGTTGTAGGTGCATTCATCAACCCAAATGGTAAAAATGTAAACTCATAATGCCTATAATAAGTTCTAAATGGCATATTTGTAATATCCTCATATTTTATCCTTAATTTATGATATCTAACTCTAATATCGATCTTGGAAAAGACTATTTTTCCTCGCATCTAATCAAAAAGATCATCTATTCAAGGTAGCAGATACATATTTTTGATGGTCACTTTATTCAACATTCTATAATCAATGAAAAGTCAAAGAGTGTCATCCTTATTTTTAATAAAGACAATTGGTACACCTCATGGTGACACACTTGGTCAAATCAATCCTTTGTACAATAATTCTTGAAGTTATGCCTTCAATTCAACTAATTTAATGGTTGTAATTCTATATAGAGCCTTAGACTGAGCTTTTAATCCTGATTTGATATTAATAAATAAGTTGAACTCTTGTTTAGGAGTCAATCCTATAAATTCCTCTAGAAAGACATCATGAAAATTCTTAAGGAAAGGATAATATTCAATTGATGGTTCCTTAGTTTCCTCTATTTCATTTATCTTGATGATAAATTCTTGACATCATTTTCCTTGGGCCTTCTTGAGTTGCATTATAGAAATCTACCTAAGCCTTAACTCCCTTATCTCACCTTGAATTAGTGTCTAATTTCTAGAATCATCAAGAAACTCAACCTTTTTCAAATAATAGACAACCTTGGCCTTATATTTTACAATCTAATTGACTCTTAGGATCATGTCATATGACCCTATTGGTGCAACATAAAGATCCACAACCATTGTGAATTTAGGAAACCTAATTTATGCTTCTACTAAACACTTGTCAACTTTGACCTTATAACCATTCTCATATTATGCCAACCATACATTTTCCATTACACCATTTTTATAGACAATTTATTTAGAATCCTAGGAGCTATAAAACATTTCATAGCCTTTGTATCTATCAAAATGGAAATTGGATGCTAAAAAAAAATACCAAATAGTTCTATGGGTGAATCTTGTAATTTGGGTTATTAATTATCAATTGACGCATGAATACGTTACTAAAAATTTCCTTAATGAGGGGTAGAACCTTTATTCCTCAGCTTATTTTAGGTAAATTCATGTGTAAAATGGTCACCTCCACAAATGAAACAAACTCCATATGGTTCCTTCCTATTAGACTATTTATTTCCATTGAAACCTCCTTTTGAACCATTACCCAATTTTTTATACTTGAATCACTATTGAATCTAATATTTTGACTCTTGAATTAACTCTTGAATTTTTCCCTCTTCTACTTCTAGTTCATATTTTTTAAAGTTCACTTAGAACTTCTAAACTTTTTCTTAAACTTATCCTTGACCTGAGTAAGAGATTTCAACTTTTGCTCCTATTTAAATAATTTCTCAAAGAATTGGTTCATGGTAGATTGTCTATGAAGATCCTTTTATCCACCAATTTGGGTTTTTAATACCATGATGAACTTCCTAATCTTAAACCTCTCATTTTCTTGATATCAAGGTACATATTTTAGAAATTTGGTGAACTATTCGTAGTACTCAATCACTAACAAGTCTCCTTGTTTTAAAATCTAAAAATCTATAAGCTTTTAGTCAAAATATAAATGTGCAATCCATCATGATCTAAATAGTGTCACAAATTACTCCTAAATGGTGGTGGTCAATTTCAGATTGAATTCTAACTTCTTGTTGGCCCACCATGTATCTAATTCTCTAGCCAACTGATAAGTTCCCCAAATGGCTCTAGTGACCTTGGAGAAGTTTCAAATCTAGAAATATTTTTCCATTTAAATCAGCCATGTTTTAGATCTATCTCCCATAATGGTTCTATCAAACTTAGGTGAATTCACCTTTTTCATATCCCTTTTTAATTCTATGGCTACGCATGCTCTTACATCCTAAGACACTTCCTTGTGTCTCTACTCTTGAGGGAGTTCCTACTCAATAAGATGCTCTTTAAGATCATCCTAATGGGATTCCTCCTCATGTTCATGAATTTCTTATTCTAGGGCTATTATTTTGTCCCTAGTCTCATTCATGGCTGCAAGAATATGATCTGACTTTACTTCTTATTTAGTATTAAACTGGTTAGGATCAAACAAAGGGTTATTTTCATTGACATTTGAAGGACCCTCACCCAATGATCTTGCTTGCAACATTTTTATTTTTGGTATCATAAGGATATGAAAATGTTATTAGAATCATTAAGTCTTAAATTTTGATCCATAACTCTGATACCATAGTTTAATATCCCCATGGGGATTTACTAGAATAATTTATTAATGTTTTTTTAAAATTTACATAACACTTATTCATTCATTAGATTACACCATGAGAATATAATTAGTGATCTTAACATACTAATAAGCATATTAAAAATATTTAAACATGTAACAATAAAAGTTATTGATCACTAGCATCATATGTAATATAACATAACTCCATAAGTAAAGTAATTACATTAAAATCCAGCCATGAATGGCACAATAATATAGCCATTGTTGTCAATATATAGTGAGTAATCAATTACATTTCCAATAGGCAGTAAGCCTCAACATAAATACAATAATAAATACAATGCTCCATGGATCATGAGTCACTTTAACTCTAGTATCTCTAATAATCTCAAGCGTAGTCTCCAGTACTGTTGTAGGGAAGGAGAGCATAATTTGAGGACTTTTCCACACTAACCACAAACCATTGATCCCATACATAATCCCCAAAATAGGTAATGACCCTCCCTTTATGAATGGGTAGATAGTTATGGTATGGGAAACTAGAGAGACATGTTAGTACCCATATGTTATAAGATTCTACTACATGATGTGTACCATAAATAAAATATGTTCTAACATGATATTGCATAAACATGTAAATCATATATATGAAATGACAATGTCTATCTAAAAATTACTTTCTCCAAAGTTTTTAAAATGGCTATTTATCTCTAGGATCAATCAAAATTCATATACACCACTTGATCGGATTATCTTCATCTAGCATTGGTGGTGTTAAGTAAGCTAGTGAAGTCTGTCTCACTACTTAGTTAGTACCAGTAATGATAGATTTGGTTAAGTATATATAACTAATAGATTCATACTAGTTAATTCTTACTAACAATTATAACTTAATCTAATTATAGGAATAATTACTTTACATACATTTAGTTCATCAAATGTATGAATGAATCTCAATTCATATTATTCATCACATAAATAATAATCATAACAAGTAATTTTTTTACCAAATGGGTAGAATAAAATTCATACTAAAGAATATACTCTCCTTAAGTAAATTATAATGTAATAAAATCATCATTCTCATAATATAATGCTCATACTACTCAATTATAATAGCAGTCATAATGATTTAAAAGACATAATTAACTTATAAAATAAAGCATAATCTATCTTTATATTATACCTAAATGGAGGCTTTATGCATATAATTAAATCACGCTTTCCTTTTAGGTTTTTAAGATTTCATAATATAATTAAAACTATAACTTTAGGTACATATCCAAAATAATTATATTGGTTATATATATGTATGTGGACTATGTTCACATATAAATATATAACATAAATATATATACTCTGATCATAACATATATATCCCATAATATATATATATATGTATATATATATATATATATATATATATCTTATTCTGAGATGTTATGGTATTTATTTCAAGACTATATGATTCAATAACCCTTATATAACAACAAATAAATCTAAAAAGGGTCTCAATATTTCATTTAGCCCCTATTAGTTTCACAATAAACTTCATATTAGATGTGCGATTTTGACCGCAAAATCATTCAAAATCTACTACCCTATTTTTATTTATAATAAAATTACTGAACGGTGTTCATATTTTGGAAAATATATTATAATAAACATAAGATCAACACTATGCTTGTTTTATCCATAGATATTTATAATATCCTTACTAAAGTTGTAATTGAAACTCAAGATTCAAATTAATTTTTAAAACATCTTTAACAAGCTTTACTAATTTGAAATGGTTTCAAAGGAGGTAAATTTACTCATATTCATCCATCCATGCCTATATATAGTCGACTTATTTCTTAACAACATTTATAGGGCATTTAAACTATAATTTTCTCTTTAATTCTACTGTCTATAAACATATAAAATAAATAACCTTCTCCTTATTTTACTAAAAAAACATACTTTGTTCCAAATGTTCCCTATTTTGACACATACTCTATTCCCTATGTTCCTAGATTGACATAGTTCATTTCATATTGTTTTCACCTTGAATTATTATAAATTGATGTCATTCATTGAATAAACAAACTAAGTTATAATAATATTTAGTGCATAAAATATAAATGAATACTCATTCTGGAATGTATTACTCAATCAACCTATTTTCCAATTTGTAATGTTTAAACATGGCTTCACATAATTATCTATGCTCAGTTATTCATGCAACATACATACACACACACACGCACACACGCGTGCACACACACACACACACACACACACACACACACACACACACACACACACACACACACACACACACACACACACACACACACACACACACACACACACACATTCACCTTTGACTATATTTTTTTCTTGAATACCTAAATCCATGTGTATAAATAATTATACTAAAATTATGTTCATAATTTTTATTTACCAAATTTTACATAGTCATTATTTAAGTCAAAGTCCATACATCGACTTCATTATGTGTATATAAAATATACTAATAGTATAAAGAATTTTGAAATTAAACCATTTTCAAACCCTTTTAACTAAATCTAGGTTGGTAATATCATTCCATACCTATATATATCATATACATACATACGTGTGTGTGTGTGTGTGTGTGTGTGTGTGTGTGTGTGTGTGTGTGTGTGTGTGTGTGTGTGTGTGTGTGTGTGTGTGTGTGTACAAGTATATACTCATATGTTGATTTAATATTTCTAAGTTTATATAAATGTAATTATATAGTTGTTTCTAATGTTTTATGAATAGGAATAAAACTCTAAGGATTAGAAAACTCAGTTATAAATGTATACATAGATGTATCATCTACCCAGGGTTTTTATTCAAGCTAGGGTATACTATTTTTATGAATATAAACCCATCATAACCTAATGGATTAACACCCATAAACAAACTAGTTGTAGTCTTAGGGATTTCAAAAGTATTTTGGCTTAGTTCTATGGATGGTCAAGCCATCCATAGGGATAATTTTGTGTTTTACGATAATTTTTCATACATTTCTAAGCCCTATGAATTCAAACCATAAATAATAATTATACAAGCATATGAAAATATTTACTTCACCAACCTGGTAAGTCACTTTCAAATCTAAGATAAAATGCACATATATTCTTTTTTCTCCTTGCTCTATATTTTATAAAACTTCTTCATCCTCCCCCATTATCCTCATAGTTTGCCTCTTATTCTATTCTACTTTCCCCATTGAGCCTTGCATGAAATATTTACCATCTTCTAGTTATCATGCAAACTCCATGCTTTTCTATTTTAATAGTGACTTAAAAAAATAACTATCATTAACCATGCTTAAGAAAGCCCTAATTTGAACTTTCCTCTTTTGATTTAATTAATAATGTATTCATTTCAAATATTTACATGTTACCTATGTTACAAGTTCGAGTAATTCACTCTAAAAATTACACTTAACACATTATTAGCAATGATAAGTATTAATTCCACTTCAATGTAGTCTATGCATGACATCTAAATTAGGTGTAGATCTTAGGATAGTATCTATGATAATATAACCTCCTTAAATAACTAATAAAGGTAATTATCTCCTTTATTTTTATGATAAATTGACTATCACCTTATATCAAATTATAGAATAAATAATTATTTATTTTAATCGTAACAATATTTTTGTGTTATTACTAATCTATATAAGCTAACTATGTCTTTCAATATTTTTTAATAAATTGATGTATATTGATATTCATGAATATCAATAATAGCAAGCTTTATATTCGAAAATGTTGTAAAGACATTTTTTAGTATATATATAGTAGTAATTAGATATCATCTACTATATTTATATTCCTATATATAAAAATATAAGTAGAGTAACCTCATAAAATCATACTACAACATTAAGCATTAAGTCTATGTAAAATACAAAAAATAAAATAACATATAATATTTATCCAATATCTATTTACCAACATTAATAACATGCAAACTCTAATGTTTAACTACAATTAACCTTAAAACATACTAATTCTAACAATCCAAACACACAATGTATTTAACTTTTAAAATCTAATGTGGTGTGTGTATGGGTCTTAGCAGTTCCTCTATTGTCCTTCACCATCTCCATCGATGTCACCCTATCTAATGATTCTATCCCTCTATCATGATATGAGGGATAAACTCTCCTACATCCAACTCATGATAAGAAGGTAGTTAGTCTAATACATCATGATATATATCATAAAACAATGTTGTAATATTAAATGTAACATATTTTCATAATTAGCTAACTCATAATAATGAAATCATGAAATCCAAGTAACATAGATCTATCCCATAATATCATATGACTTAAAATTTGGTTAAAAAGTAAAAAAACAATTTTAGTAATCAAAATAATCCATGGATAATTAGGTAAATCATCTTAGTGATGAATATAGATGTAACAAGACTTGGTTGGATATCCACCAAAACTTGAGCCCTAATCAAACATCGAGAAGAACCTAATGGTTTTATAGATGTGTAACAGAATGCACTCCCTACATAGACACACTCTAGTTTCTACCCACCTCTATTTTTTCCATCCATAGTTTCTTCCCACCTACATTTTTGAAATCCAATTTCTACCTATGTCCATTTTTACCACTCAATTTCCACCATCCTCTATTTATATCACTTTTGTATTTTTACACTTTTAAAAAAACTTCAAACTCACATAATTTTTAGTTGGTGGCTTCTTTTAAGGTGCCATTTTTTGAAAGTGGGAGTTTTTAAAGCTCTATGTGTTGGAGTTATTCTCAATACTTGTAAAATTGAACCTCTATAAGCTCAGGGGGGTTGCATTTGCCTTTTTATTTCACACTATTAATTTAGCACATGCCACTTTTTTGAACTATGGATCAAAATTTAGTTCCACTTTTTACACCATTTAACTATCATGAGTGGAAAACTAAAGTAAAATGCTACTTGAGGAGTACACCGAATAATGATCAATACTAAAACATAACCAACCACTGATGTAAATAAAGTGTTTTAAATATATGTGACAAGGCCTACAATGTATTATGCCTCTCAATTTCTCCTAAATTACTCTTTCACATTGAATACAAAAATAATCTTAATGATTTTTAGACCATTTTTGGAAAAATATTTGAGAGACAAGATATAATGAGGGGTCATGAGTTAGAAAATGAATTCATCAGTTTGAGTTCAGGAAAATTTTCTTCTATGAAATGCTTCACCAAATTCAAATAACTCAAGTTATAGTTGAAAAGATGTGGCATTGATAAAAAGGATGTAAATTTAATTCTTTTAATCATTTTTAAATTATGTTCTGACTATTTTGTCTTCATTTCTCCTTTCCACACCACCAAGCATGCCCTTTGATCTACATGGACCAGGCCATCCTTAGATGATTTTAATACTAACTTGAATCAAGAATAAGATAATATTATCTATATGGGAACAAAGAAGTCCTCTAAGTCACATGCCTTAATTTTGAGTCATGACAAATATAAGGATTAGAATAATAAGGAGAAGAAATAGAATGAGAAAGACCAAGATCAAAGAAAGGGTCAACAAAGTGATGTTAAGTCTAAAGCATCAACTGAGACCTCCTCTTTAGGAAGGAAACCCAATAAATAGAGGCTCACATGTGCCTATTATAAGAAAATTAGGCAGTATGAAACCAAATGTATTAATAAATAGATTTATAAACTAAAAAATATGGTTGAGGAAAACAACATCAGTCTCCCTTATTCATTTAAATAAAGTTCATCATCACATGAATCTTCTAAGGTAAAATAAATTAGTAAGGGCAAAGGTTAGGGCAAGGCATTGGTTATAGTTGCATTCCAACATTCCATATGGGAGATTGATTTTGGTGCCTTGCACCACATGGCTTCATCATAATATATTTTCTCATCCGTGGAGCCTTGTTTTATGCCTTCCATTGTTGGGTGACAACACTTTTGTAGAGTTTAATGGGAGAGGGTTAGTTGAATTGAGTGATAGGATATTTTAGGATGTTATATTCATTCCCTCATTATAAAAAAATCTCTTTTTTTTTTAAAAATCATATCACTCACATTGATTCAATAAATAGAGTTGAGTTCACACTTGATTTTATGACTATTATGGAATTGCACAATGATTATATAGTCAAAATTGGGAAAATTAATCACTAGTCATGATTGTATAATTTATCACATTTATCTCCTGATTAACCCTCTACTACACTACTCACTCATATATATGGGGTGAATAAATTATGGAGGGAGTGATTCATCCATCTTAAATATCACTACCTAGAGTAACTCAGTCATAATGACATGGTTTCAAGGTTGCCTCATGTCTATTTTTTTTACTATGTTTTTTAGGGTTGCATACTTAGTATCTTGAAGAGAAGTATGACAAAGGAAAATTATGGACAGATACACATATTTTAGAGCTAGTACATGTTGATATTTATTTCCTTTTCTAAAAATTTCATTTAGAAAGACTGGATATATTCTTACCTTCATTGATGATTTCTCAAGGTATACTTGGGTGTATTTTCTTAAGTAGAATTATGAGGTCTTTGATCACTTTCAAGACTTTAATGCCTTTCTATAAAAATAGTCAAGTAAATACATCAATATTTTGTGCATAGATAATGGTGGTAAGTATTTAAGCCATCATTTTGAATAATTTTACACTTTAGAAGGGATTGAACTATAACATACAATTCTATATAATCCTTAGTAAAATGGTGTTGTAGAACTTAAGAATATGTCCATGAAGGAAATGAAAAAAATTATGCTACACTCTAAATATCTTACACCTCAATATTGGGCCAAGGCCATCAATTATGCTTGTTATATCCAAAATCAAGTTCCTCATAAATCATAGAAATGGGTTACTCCTTTTGAAGTATGGAGCAATAAAAACCCCATACTTAATCACTTTCAATTGTTTGCATCTCACACTATGGCCACATTCCAAATAAGAAATGTAAGGTAATGGAACCTCAGAATCAACCTTACATATTTTTTGGATAACCTAACAATGTTAAGGGATATAGGCTTATCCATCCCACCACTCATGAGTTTTTATTTAAGAGAATTTTTTTTAGGAGTGTCCTTAAAACTTCATAAGTGATACTCCTCCCTCTTTCTTGGAGTCACTAGGATTTGATGACATTTATGATTATTCAGATCCACTTGAGCATATTCCTAATGATCTACATTCTTATTATAATTATGATTATGATAATATTGATAGATACTTTCTTACTCATTCTCTAAAACTATCTTTAAAGGATGATAAATCTCATCCTGGCTCTTTGACTTTTGGTCCTCTTTGGGAAAGATAGACACTATAAAGTGATAGCCCTTGGGTTGGAAATCCATTAAACACTAGGTGTACATGTTAATAGTTCTATTATGTCCACATGCATTCATTACATATGTTTTTGATCCATAGTCATTTTTTGAGGTATAAGGCACTCCTAAGTAGGATACTTATATGTAAGAAGGGTATAGTTCCTTGTTGAGGAATAAAACTTGGAATTTGGTCCCTCATCCTAAAGGAATAATTATTTTTCTAATTAGATGATCTATCAAACAAATTTTATAGTTATTGAGTCTATGGACAATTTCAAATTATGTTTGTAAGCAAATTTTTTTGTCAAGGACCTAGCATTGACTATACTAAGAAATTTTCCCCTGTTTCTAGAATTAACTCAATCTAATTCACTCTTTCCAATACCGTAACACATCATTGGAATGTTTATCAAATGGATGTGAAGAGTAATTTTATTCATGATGACCTCATTAAGGATATATACATGGGGCAACCATAATGTTTTTTGGAATATTCTTCCTTATTTTTTAGACTTCATATATGTATCCATGCCCTCAAATAATCTCTTTGATCTTGGTATACCAAGATGGAATCCCTACTTATTTATATTGGGTTTATTAGATTCCATTTTTATCCTAATGTTTACATTTTTATAGTAGGATGCCTCACTTTTGATTTTGGTTACCTATGTTAATGACCTTTTGATCATTATGAGTTATGCATCCTTCATCATAGTAGTAAAAATTGCTTTGTCTAATACATTCTCAATGATTGACTTGGGCTTGTTACATTACTTACTCAAAATTAAAATTCTTGAGTCTAAATTTGGTATCACTATTACACAATTTAAGTAATCTCTTGATTGTTTACATAGTTTAACATGGCTAAATATAATCCATATCCAACTCCCTTTCTATCTAGTGTGAATATTAAGGCTAGTTTTCCTTCTCCCTTGGTTGATATTACCTTGTATTGACAACTTGTTATCAGTCTCATAGACATTTAAAAATTATACCTAAATTTTCATATGCAGTGGGTATGGTCTCTATATTTATGTAGGAACAACATGAGCTATATTGAAAAATATCTAAACATATTCTCCACTACATTTTGGATAATCCTAATTTTGAGATTCACTATAGAGCAAGTATTGACATTGATTTGATTGGGTATAAAGATTTAGATTGGGCTATAAATATTTAAAATTACAAGTCTACTCTAGGATATAGTTTCTCCCTTAGTTCATAACCTATTAGCTGGTCAAGAAAGAAGTACAATTCTATTGATTTATATTCTACAGAGGCATAATATAGATGAGTTATTAATTCTACCACCTAACCTATTTAGAATCAGGGGGTTATCACTAAGTTTGGTATCTAATTTCAACAACTAATAGTCATCTTATGGTGACAAAAATTCATAATATATATTTACTATAATCTAGTCTTCCATTAGCAAACCAAGCATATCAAGATTCACATGCATTTCATTCAGGATCTTATTCATGAGTAAAGCATTGATCTATGTTACTGCCAAACTTTAGAGTAAATTTTTGATATATTCACAAAATCCTTCACTATGATCAAGTATATTCATTAATAGGTTATTCTTTAGGTTAAGGAAACTCTACCATCATCTTCTAGGGGGATTTTTAGTTCCTTCCTTCTCTCTTTAATTTTAGGGAGGGGGGATTCTCCATATTATTTTGAGGATATTTTATAAGTACTTGGGTACTTCATTAGGCCTTATTGTCAAGATCCAATTATTTTACTCACCTAGACTACACTTTGGCTTTTCCTACTCATGTTTTTTAACTTGCTTAGGTATCCTAATTAGGTAATTAAGGAAAATATTTCTGGACCTATTTTCTAATTTTGATTTACATTTTTCTTCTCTATATAATATAAATTTATTAAATCCATTTTTCTAATGAAAAAAATACAACTTCATTTTGCTCATGTTTTATTTCACTTCTACAATAAACTATCTCTTCTACTTATGTATTTTGCATGTTTCATAGATTTGTGTGTTTGTGTCTATCTAGTCCTAATCCTTGATTATGGAAAAATATGATAGATTCTAATAAATTAAAACATATATGTATATATTTTTTATAATTAATAACAAATTTATACATGCAAATATATAGTTGTCTAAGATCTTCTAAAGAACTTCATCAAATAACTCAAACCCGAATTGGCCAAGATAATCCAACCATTAGTGGAATAGAATTTGGTGTTACCATTCCCATCCATTAGCTCATGTGTGGGAAACCATTTTTAAAATATTATTATAAATAATAATTGGAGATAATAAAGTCTTATATGTATTTATATATAGCTCAACATACTTGTAAACATCATTGATAACTTACTGCCAGCTAGACTATAATCAATCATTCATTAATAGTTTATAGTCTTGATTTAACCTTTTTGTTATATAATTTAATTAAATTTATCAAATTCAAATTATTTTCTTTATATTTTCCATCCCTTTCCATATTATCTAACATAAATTAGGGTTTATTACAAGTTATATACAACCTTATCTTCACTTGTAACTTGCTAACTTGAATTGTAAGTTCTCATTGTCATCATAGTTTTTTATCATTGTAAGTTCATACCATGTCTATTGGTATTTTTTTCCATTTCAATTAGTGATTACACTTTATTAAACAATTTTTTTGTAACCTTCACTTTATGTCTCCTTAACCTATTATGAAACCTTAACCAACATTAACATACCAATAGACCTTTATCATTTCTTGATTGGGTTTATCATCTTTATCACAATAGGACTTATAGTCAACTAATGACATATATAGGTTGTTTAGAACGTTTAATAGATTATTCATGATAAATTGTTTCACTTGACCTTAGGGAATACCCTAATACCTACCTTGGATATGATTTTTACAATCTCTACCTTTTAATTGCTTACATGTTACTTATTAGTTTAGGTTAATCTAATAATTTTTAGATCAAGTATTTACAATATTTAAATTTAATTTCATCATGACTAATATGTCATGACCAATCAATTGAGGATAGGAAATAATCCTCTAGAATACTCATAGGTCTATTTTATACTCAAAGGAAAATCATTTTGCATGGTATAGCTACAAACACCTTAAATCTTAATATTTTATTATACACTACCCTATGTCATTTAGGTATGAGTTTTACACTTTTTTTCAATCCTCTTAACTTATCAACCAGGGTTTACCCTATGTTTTGATTATACAACTACTTAATAATAATACCCTACCATGTGGGTCAAGAATTTATCTTTTGAATGATTATATTAAATACAAAATATAGGGTTTTCTAGCTTCATATAACCATTTATATATTCCTAACACTATTTTATATTCTTTGGCCTCTTTTGGGGTCAAAAATCATAATATATATAACAAACCAAAATTTAAAATATAACTTCCCTACGGAATTTAAATTAGTTCTCATTCACTCAAAATAATCAAACCTTCAAATCTTAGAGTTCACAAGTAAAAAACCATTCAACACAACCCATATACTCATTCAAATAAAAAACATAGTAACTTACTTCTTTCATATGGGAGTCAATTCCATGTGCCTTCTAGCCTTGAAACCTGTATCCTTTTCTTCCTTACACATTTGAACTCTCTTTTCTCTTTCAAGACCAAACTATTATGTTTTTTGTTAACTCCTAATGTATTTTTTTTTGGAACTTGGACTTATAATATCCACAAAATAAGTAGAGTTTGAGTTTTTATAAATGGTTTTTTTGCAAGCACATAAAAAAAAATCATAGTTTTTGCATAAAACTTGAACCTCATGAGAATTTTAATTTCATATATTTATCAATCATGAATTTGTTTATGTAATTTCCATGATTTATACATGATAAATTAACAAATAGTCAAATCCAATCCTATGTATTCATTGTTATTACCTTGTCAACCATGCCTTACCTACCATTTCTTCTCATAAAGGATTATCCAAAACAAAGATCTTAATTTTGCATTGACTACTTTTCTTTTTTGTTTTCCTAACCATAGTTTTCTATTTATGGGGTCAGGGTTAACCTTTAGGGTTTAAAACCCATGTTTTTATAATATAATACTTTTGGTAACTCTTAAATATATATATATATATATATATATATATATATATATATATATATATATATATATATATATATATATATATTTAAAAACATCTTTATAACCCAAGTCATTTTAGTTATTCCACTAATTATTTATTTCCTCAAACTATAACTAATGCTAAGAATTTTTAGAGTGGCCTAAGGTAACTCACAAAGGTTAAATTAACAATATTTTCACTTATTTACTTTATGTAAAGTGTAGTCTCATATTCCTTGTGTCATGAAACAATTCAATTTGCAGCCATTAGTCCTTAACATCATTCTATAAGATATTTCATTAAGGATTACCAATTCAACCAATGAACTAAATAGTTGAATGTTGTAAGTGAATGTGTTTCCCAAAACCATGCCTAGGTCTTTGGTTGCCAATCCAAGCACCTACAAAATAAACCATATAAGATTAGTAGTACTTAGCCTAGATATATAAATCTATTTCAACAATAGTAAACTAATGAATATTCCTCATCTCATAAAAAATATAAATAATAATGCATCATAATATAATATCTAAAGTGAATAATATTTAATATTTTAATCATACATTCACAGATAAATGTTCACATGACCTAAAATCGTAGGCAATCATCAAACTAATATTTCTTAGTATAGTCTTGTCCCTCTGACACTCATTATCTATAAAAAATCTCAAATATCAATAATAGGGATATGATAAGTGTAGAAAACACAAATTTGATATAAGATTTATTTTTATGATTATATTATATGACTTTGCATATATAAACTCTTAATTATGAGTAGGGAAATTATTGGCATAATTTTCTTAGTCTTGTGTATCTTTCTCTACTTTAATTGATTAAAAATCTTATGTTTTACTCTATTTATCTTTCTTGACTTTGTCACAAGGATCCTTGGTCTTGTTTTTAGTTTTCTATATTTTCAAGATAGATCTGGTAATCATAGATGGATCTAGTTTATTATAATCATCCATGATTATCAAATATGTCCTAGCATGTCTTTCAATTCAACTTTAGGTCATGCCACCCTTTGGGGTGATTTAATTTACACATTTTGGTCTTTCTTGATTGGATTGTGCATGCTAACAATTCCCAAATTTAAAATTATGAGCCATATATATATATATATATATATATATATATATATATATGTATATATATATATGTATATATATATATATGTGTGTGTGTGTGTGTGTGTGTGTGTGTGTGTGTATATATATATATGTATATATATATATATGTATATATATATATATATGTATATATATATGTGTGTGTGTGTGTATATATATATATATATGTATATATATATATGTATATATATATATATGTATATATATATATATATGTATGTATGTATATATATATATGTATATATATATATGTATATATATATATATATACATGTATATATATATATATATATATACATATATGTATATGTATATATATATACGTGTATATATATATATATACATATATATATATATACATATATATATATGTATGTATATATATATATATATATGTATGTATGTATGTATGTATCCTTTAGAATCCTTTTTGGGGAGGATTTCAGTAATTAAAAAAGACACACTTAGGGAACTCAACCATATAACTTAATGTAATTTAAAATTTTAAGTTTCTAAGGCATATATTTATCTACATGTTTATACCAAAGGAGGAATTATGAGACATTTTAATTAGACTTGCATTAACATGATTTGACACACATGCACATTACCAAGAGAACCACATTTGGTTTTATCCCTCTTTAGAGCATTGTAAATCTAGGAAACATTAAGTTAGTCATCTAGGTTCAATCCAAACCAACCCACATGCCCCTTTCTAAAGGTCTCATCAATCTCAAAGGAACAAGCTAGGGTTTTAGAGTAAGGAGAATAATAACATAGCTATAATAATAGGATTAAAGTTCCCTACATATATAGAATTTACTTTTAGGCATAGGTGTAATGATCCAAAGAGTCACAAACCTATGAAAATATTATAGCTAATTCTAATCCTCAAAATATGGTTCTACCCTACCATAAGAGTCCAAAAAATATTGGAATTATCCTTATTAGTTTACACATGTATGTTTCCTAACTTAAGCCAACACAAATCCCCCTTCAAATCATATGTGATGATTATGACTAAATTTAACACAAAACATAATTCTTAGTAAGCTAAGTACCTAGTTCCTTTAATGTTTCTATAAATAGTAAATTGCAAAATTTTGCTAGTTACATTGAGATTTTTATGTGGATTGTTATATCTTATGGAATACGATTACTCTATACTTTTTTCCTATTTTTATATAATAATAAAAAAATAGATAAAATAACAAGATAAATCGAGTTGTATATTACAATTTTTACTTGACAATAATTTGATTAATTTACCTTCTACTTGACATAGAGACAAAGATTAATTTCCATATCCAAAAAGGAGAGTCTATTTTTATCTTAGAATAATTAGATATGTAACAAATAATTATTGGGAACTATGAAAACACATTTAAAACTTTAAATAGCAAGGCATGATAATAGTGATATAGTTAAAGACCAACCATATTACGAATGAGGTTAATGTGTCCTCTCAAAAGTGAAATTTTATATGATTACAAGAACCTCTTCATAATATATTACATAGGTTACTTGAATGTAATCTCATATCCCTCCCTCCATCATTTTAGGTTGATTTGAAAAATACGCAATCTAAGGGGTTAGACATATATACATATTTTGATTAGCATAGCTTCTAATGATATTCTTCTAGTAGGTGCTTTAGTTTGAGACATGAGATACATGATTTAATTAAAAACCATATTATTTAGTTCAATAATATTTGTACTATTACTTATAACTAGTATAATAGTTGTATATTACTATAAATATTTTGTTTGGTTATCAACAAACTATTGTTCCTTGTTATTCTTATTGTATGGGTTGAGCCTTTTTGTAACTTTTCATTTCTTATTTGTTTGGCCTACCTTATTTGTTTATAGGATTTTTTATAGGATTATATATGAGCCTCTCTGAAAAATGAAATAGTGTATTATTTATTATCATTTAATTTTATTTATTATATGGTATTATAATCTCAAGGTTGGCAATATTGAAAATAAGCTTGTGAGGAAGATCTTGTTAGGGAGGAAGCATGGTGAATCTATAAACCTGGTGAATATCTTGGATAAGATAAAATATATTTCAATATGATGTGATTCTCTAGATAGGTACCATAAAGGAGGATGTGTGTCATTGTTTCATTTATATGACTTGTAATCATAGCATGGTACCCCACAGAGAGGCATGGTAGCCTAGAATAGAGGTGTGACTAACTAAGAGGATGTGGAAAGGAAAGAAGAAAGGTTTTCTAAAGTAAATTATGGTGTTTCTAATAATAAAATAGGATTTTTTGTGAATCTTAGTGAGTTTTAGTAAATATTAGAGTATTAACATTGTGTTTTTTGTACAAATCTTATTTTTTGACTAATTTGAGGGTTAGAGAAAGGTGTGGAAACCTTGTATCCAATGTTCTAGAGGTGTTGTATCCCAAATCTATTGTGTGGAAACCCAAATTCAATATTATTTTTTCTTGTTTTTGTTATGTAATGGTCCAAAGGTGTGAGGCACCATTATGGTAACAATAATAACAAAAATAAGCATTTTATATGTTATAATAAAGGTGGAGGGTGTTAGATTTGTAGAAGTCATATGTAGAAGTTACAAAAGTGTGCCATAATTCTTACTATTGCATAATATTTTTATATTAATTGATTTAACTTATTTAAATTTAAACTAAAGTTTCTATAAAATCATGCAAATAGGGAAAAAATAATTATTTTTAAAAAAATTGCCTTAGTAACTCTGATTTGCCCAAAAAATGATATAGTTAATTTCATAGATGGAAAACCCTAAGGTGTAAAACCCTAAAAATTTCCACGTTGTCTATCTTTTAGTTTTTATCCACATGTAAAAATTAAATCAAAAGGATGTGTCAAATTTTAAATTTAATTATTTCCATGTTTTTAGGCTATTTTATGGAAACTGCTTAATTAAATTTCTCATAAACTAAGGAATGTTTTGCTAACAATTATAAGCATTGACTAGTTTTAGGATAAAATCAGTGTGCAAAAGTGATTTTTTAAAATACATTATTAGTTTTCCTATTTAATATTTTTAGCTTAAAACTAGGTAAAATGGCTAGTTTACAACACTTATTATTGCCAAATTCACAAAACTGACATTCAATAACTTTAGTTTCCAGAATCATAAGATACTTAAAATATGTGAGTATCACAATATAGATCAAATTATAATTGGTAAAAATATTATAGTAGATGTTAAACTTGATGACTGTGATAAACGTAATCAAGAATCCTTGATGTTGTTAAAACTTTTATCTATTGATAGTTTGATAGCAAAAGTTAAAAATAAAACTATTTAATTAGAATTATGGAAAAATCTTAGAACAAAATATCAGGATTCTAAAGCCACTAGGGTATTATATTTAAATAATTTGTTGTTCTCCACTAAGATGGAAGGGTGGGTCCAATTCTGAGTTTTTATTGTAGTTGAAAAACATATGTGATCAGTTAAAAGTGATCGAAAATATAATCAATGAGTAAGACATAATTTCTATTATCATGTATAATATTCCATTATCATATGATTCCTTTGTGGATTCATTGCATATGATTGTAGAGACATATAAATTATATTATGAGTCATTGTCCATACTTTTCATGTAGAAGGAAAGATTACAAGAACTTCAAAATCAACATCTATAAAAATTAAATTCTTGGCATGGTCAAAAGGCAAAGGGAAATAATGGTTGAAAAATAAGGAATCTTCAAAAACTAATGTAAGTGCATCAAATAAAACAAAATTAAAATGTTTTTATTGTAAGTAACTAGGACATTTTAATAAAAATTGTCAAAAGTAAAAAGAAGATATGGATAATGCAAAAAAATTATAGACATGCTAATGTTGCATAAGAATTAGAAGGGGAAGCATCTAGTGAATTTTACTTTATAGTATCACATGACCAATTTAGTGAGTCTCATGCTTGGTACTTTAACTCAGAAGCATCATGACACCACACATGTCATCAAGATTGGTATGTTAACTTCATTGAGGATACTACTAGTAGTGAAATATTTTTTTACGTGATGGATTAACACATGATATTAAGGGATGTGGTGATAAGAAAATCATATTTATTAATGAATAAAAACACACATTTTATAATTTTGGATGTGTACCTCATATGAACAAGAATCTTTTATCCATTAGTGAAATCACCAAAAATAAGCAACTAGTAGTAAATTTTTAAGGAAACAAATGTAAATTAATTATACTCAATGATGAAATAACTATTAGTGATATAAGTGAAATGAATCTGTATAAACTTGTATATTTTGAAATAATAGAACAATATGTTTTAGTAACATTTGATCAGATGTGTACTCTTTGACATGAAATATATGGTCATTTTAGTTACTAGTATTTGAATTCCTTTAGCAAAAATAAAATGGTGAATAGACTTCTATCCATTCAAGAAAATCAAGATGTTTGTGCAAAATGGTAGTTGGGTAGACAAATAAGGAAACCTTTTTCTATTGGTAAATCATGGAGAGCAAAAAAGGTGTTAGATTTATTACATGCATATCTTTATGGTCTTATAAAAACTAACATTATATATAGTGGTCTTTATTTCTTGTTGATAGTAGATGATTGTTCTTGACAAATGTGGGTGTATTTTATAAATAAAAAATTAGAATATTTTTTTAACTTTATTGCATGGAATGCACTAGTTGAGAATCAAATAGGTAAGAAGTTTAAAGCTTTTAGATATGATAATGGTGGATATTTTGTCTCCAAATAGTTCAATGAATAGTGCACACTATAAGGTATACATAGGCGATATACAGCTCCTTACACTCCACAATAACATGGAGTATTAAAAAGGACAAACATGACTATCATGGAGATGGCATGTTGTATGTTGAAAAATAAAAATGTACCTTTTTGGTATTGGGTAGAATATATCAATATTATAGTATTAATCTTAAATAGAAGTCCATGTAAAGTTGTGCATAATATTACTCCAAGAGAAGCATGGTCTAGAATAAAACCTGATGTATGTGATTTTTATAATTTTATTATATTAATTTTTAATTAAATCTTAAATATAAAATGAGTGGTTTATATGAAAAGGGTTAAAAATACATGTTTGTTGGCTATAGTGAGAATTACAAAGCATATAGGTTACTAGATATCTATACAAATAAAGTAATAATAAAAAAATGTCAAAATAGATGAAAAATTAATATTTTCCAAAGGATGGAAAACCTACCAATACTAGTAATTTTTTGATTCCAAATGATGAATGTGAATCAATTTTTAGTACTAAATTGAAACTCGACTTAAAAAGGCAAACACTAGAGAAGTCAAACTGTATGGAAGGATCTAGTGAAATACACAGTGATTCAACTAGTCAACATAAGAGGCCAAAGTGGTTTATAGAAAACTAAAGTATGTTTAGCAAGATGAGATTCTAAAATAATTAGAAGTTAGATCCACCAGATCTAGAAAACAAGTAGTACAAAATCTTGAGTAGGTAAATTTTTTTCTCAATTTAGTTGTTTTATAAAAAAATTAGCCAAATACTTATGCAGATGCTAAAGGAAATCCTAAATGGGAATCTGCCATAAAGTTGGAGTATGATGAACTAATAAAAATGGTATTTGGGTTTTGTTTGATCTACCCCAAGGTAATAAATTTACTGGTTTCAAATGGATTTACAAATTAAACTATAAATTAGATGATTATTTAGACGTATAATTATCATTTTGTTGCTAAGGGATATGCATAGAAAGGGATAAATTATGAAGAAAAAATTGCTTTTACAACAAAAAGGTAACATTTAAAATGGTTATTTATATTTATGCTTAGTTTGGTTGGAAGGTATATTAGATGGATGTAAAGAGTGATTTCCTAAACATGGACTTATAATAAGATGTGTACATGGTACAACCATGGGAATTTCATATTCCTAGAAAATAGCATATAGTTTGCAAGTTAGTGAAATCCTTGTATGGACTTAAGCAAGATCCTAGAGCCTAGTATTTAAAAATTAATTCTCATTAAACATGATTTATGTTAGGAATAAATACAAAAATTGATGTAAAAAAATCTCATAGAATTATAATAATAGATATAAATAGAGATGCATAAAGAACATAAATAAACATGCATAATAAGAAGACCATATTTAAAATGGTTCACCCAATATGGGCTACATCCACCAAAAAAGACTTACTCAAATTTTATTACGAGCCACAAGAGTACAAACCACTCTCAAATCAGTCTTCTCATAATTACAATGCACAAATTATTTTTTGGAGCTATGCTCAACAAACCCTCATGAATTTGCACTTGAATTCACACATGTTGTTCTTTCGTCTCAAAACCCTCATTCTCATGATGTATTACCTATGAAATATCCATCAATAAATAATACATCAACAAAACAATATTATAAAACAATGGGTACCAAAACCATGGGAAAAATTTAAAATGTACAGTATTTGAAAATACATTTTAATTTAGAAATAGACTCCACAACACAACAATCTCCCACTTGGAGATTGATTTACTTTGAGAAAGCATATCAACCCTTTACTATCAACTATGAAGGCCAACCAAAATTTAACATAGCTTCAATTTCTCCCTTGTGACCACTTTGGTTATCATGTCTCCAAGATTCTAACTAGTATGAATCTTCTCTAGCTTCAACTTCTCTTCCTCCAAAGCTATCCTAATGAAATGGTACCTTAAATATGTATGCTTCATCCTAGAGTGGAAAGTAGAGTTATTTGCTAGATGTATAGCACTCTAAATATCACTATATAGCTTCCCTTCTTCCTACTTATGCCCTAACTCTTCAAGCAACTATTGTAACCAAATCATTTCTTTATTTGCCTTTATGGCAGCAACATACTCAACCTCTATGGTTGACAGAGCCATAAGTTTTTTTAGTCATGAAATCCAACTCATTATTGTGTCACCTATAGTAAATACATATCTTTTTGTACTCCTCTTACTGTCTAAATCTCTATCCATGTCTAAATCTACATAACCACACAAAGTGGTGTCCAATCCACCATATCTTAAAAATGCCCCCATAGTCCCTCTTAAATATCGAAGGATCAACTTCACTACCTTTTAGTTTGCTCTACATGGATCACTCATGTACCTACTTACTACTCCCATTACATGGGTAATATCTAGCCTAGTGCATACCATGGCATACATTAAACTACTAATAGCTTATGAGTATGATACATGTGACATCTGGAATCTCTCCTCCTTTATCTTGGGACACTATTCCTTTGATAACTTGAAATGGCCTACCAAAGGAGTCCCAACTAGTTTAACATCCTGCATACTAAACCTCTCCAAGATCTTTTTGTTGTACTCTTCATAGGATAAATTTAACTTTCATTCCTTCCTATCCTAAGTTATTCTCATACCAATGATTTGTTTTGTTGCTCCCAAATCCTTCATAGCAAAGGAATTACTAAGCTATTCTTTGAGTACCTTTATTTCCTACATATTCTTACCTAAAACCAACATATCATCCACATGCAGACAAAAGGATAATATAATCACCATCATCAAATTGCTTGATATATACATAATATTCTAAATGACACTTGGAGTATCCCTATTCCATCATAAAATTGTCAAATTTTATGTACCATTATCATGGAGCTTATTTCAGGCCATACAATCTTTTCTTCAATTTGCACATCATGTTCTTCTTTCCTATGACCTCTTATTTTCTATAGCTACTCCATATACGATTCCTTCTTCAAATCACCATGAAGGAATGTAGTCTTCTCATCTAGTTGCTTTAAGTACAAGTCTTTTATTACTACTATCACAAGAACAGTCCTAATAGAAGTCATCTTTACCATTAGGGAAAAAATCTCATCAAAATCTATTCCCTTCTTCTATGAAAATCCCTTTACCACCAAATGGGCATTGTACCTTTTCCTGCCTCCATCATCTTCTTTAAATCTATACACCCACTTGTTCTACAATAATCTCTTACCTTTAGGTTGGGTTACCAAATCCCAAATTTGATTTTCCATGAGAGATTGATACTCCTCATCCATAACTTACTCCCACTTCTTCCTAACATCTACCTACATTGCTTCCTCAAAGCACTCTAGATCTCCATTATCAATCAAAAATAAATAATTAAGAGATGGAGAAAAGTGTTCAAGTTCCTTTTTTACCCTAAAAGACCTTATCACTACAGGAGTTTGGGGTTCTTGTGGAGTAGGTGCCTGAACTAGTTTCTTAGACATTTTATCATCTACAATGTCCTCAAGTACTAAGTACTCTTTTCTATAATATTGATTTTGATCCTAAAAATACGATTTATACATGATTTTTTCATTAAATATAACATCCCTAGACATAAATATTTTCATGTCATTAAGACTCCAAATCTAGAAGCCAAAGACATCCTCACCATAACTAATAAAGGTACTCTTATTAGACTCAGCCTCTAACTTGGACTTATCATCCTTATCAATATGAACAAAAGGATTCACAACCAAATATTCTAAGAAATGGATAATCAACCTTCTTACCAGACCAAGCTTCCATCAGTATGCCTCCATCCAAAATAGATGGACCTCCATTTATCAGATATTTAGTTGTGTTTACTAATTTTACCCAAAATTAAAGAGGTAGTCCTACATGTAACCTCATGCTTCTATCACACTCCATGATAGTCATGTTCATCTTTTTCGACACTCCATTTTGCTATGGAGTTCTTGGAAACATCCTCTATCTTTGAATTCCATTCCTTGAATAGTAATCGAAAAATACATTGCTATAATATTCCCCACCATTATCTAACCTGAGACATTTTAAATTAAGACTTGTTTCATTCTCAACCAAGGCTTTCCATCTTTTAAATGTTTCAAACACATCATATTTTCTTACAATGCCATACACCTAAATTTTCATAGTTGCATCATCAATAAAAGTGACATAATAAGATGATCCACCAATTGAAGATACCTGAGCCGACCCCCATACATCTGAATTAACTAGCTCCAACTTATTCTCCTTCCTTGTAGGTCCAACATTAAGAAATTTTACCCTTTTCTAGTTTCCATACACACAATCTTCACAAAAATCTAAATCAGATCCTTTTAATCTAGGTAACCGATCCTTCAAAATTTGCATACCCTTTTGGCTCATGTGATCGAGCCTATTGTGCCACAAAGTTGCATCTACATCTATATCAACTAAATTACAATAATCATCACTACTTGATAAATACAGGGTACAAAAATTCTTACCTCTTGATGCCACAAGAGCACCCTTGGTCACCTTCCAAGAATATGTTGTGAATGTCACCATATAACCTTCACTGCCTAGTTGTCCTATGGATACCAAATTTCATCTCAACTTAGGCACATGCCTAACATCCTTTAATAGCCAAGTGTTCCCATTTTGCATCTTGATCTAAACACTTCCTTTTCCTACTATGCTACAAGGCTCATCATCACCAAGGTAAACATGTCCAAAATCCCCTTGAACATAATCAAAAATAATGCCTATATGGTGTAGCATGAAAAGAAGCCACTAAATCTAAAACCCAAGACTCAGTAATATTATCAATAAAGATAATTAATGCATCCTGATAAACATTACCTATTTCCAGATTCACCTCCTTGGTGTCTTCCTAATTTTTTTCTTGTTCTAAAGAGACCAACTATCCTTCTTCACATGCCCAGTCTTTCCACAGTGCCAACATACCATCCTGTCCCTTGATTTTGACCTTCCAAGACCATTTGACTTTCCATTCTTTCCTTTTCCTCTAAAATTTTGTCTCCCTCTACTCCATTTCCAAATCATCACCTAAAGTGGAAATCTCCCCAAAGCTTTTATGTTAGATTTCCACACTAAGTATTACTCCTATGACATCCTCAAACTTCAACTTGGCATTATTAGAGACCGAGTTGATTACAACCATTTCTAGGCTAGTCCAACTCTCTGGTAAGGAACACAAAATAAGCAAATCCCTAACTTCATCATCAAAATCTATTTTTACATAACTCAACATACTCACAACTATATTGAATTCATTCAGATGATTAGTAATTGAACCATTTTTAGACATCTTAATATTAAATTACTTTTTCATTAGAAATATTTTATTAGAGGTAGAGGGTTTCTCATATAACTTCCCTAATGCATTTATGAGACATTCTATGGTCTTTTCCTATGATATATTAAATTCTATAAAAGATGCAAGGCATAACCTAATGGCCCCAAGTGATTTTCTATCAAGTAGCTCCCAAGCCTCATTTGTCATACTTGTTGGGTGCTTTACTTTTCCTCCCAGTAGAACATGGAAGTCCTTCTGATAGAGGAATCCTCCATATACATCTTCCATAGACCAAAGTTTTGTCCATTGAAATTTTCAACCTTTGATCTATGATCACCAGCCATAGCTTCCACTTGAACTAATAACCCTTCCTATGACTCAATACTTTAACAAATACACCCTGAAGCTTTGATACCAATTATTAAGAATTAATATAGAAATTGATGCAAAATAATTTCATAGAATCACAATAATAGATATAAATAGAGATGCATAAAGAACAAAAATAAGCATGCATAATAAGAAGACAAAATTTAACATGGTTCACCCAATGTGGGATACATCCACCAAAAAACACTTACTTGAATTTTATTACAAGCCATGAGAGTACAAACCACTCTTGGATCAATCTTCTCACAATTACAATGCATAGATTATTATTTGGAGATATGCTCAACAAACCCTCTTGAATTTGTACCTAAATTCACACACTCTATTCTTCCTTCTCAAAATCCTCATTCTCATGATGTATTACCTATGAAATATCCATCAATACATAATACATAAACAAAATGGTATTACAAAAAAATAGGTACCAAAACCATGGGTGGAATCAACCCAAAATGGTTTCCCATTAAAAAAATGATTCAAAAAAATTTTAATGTATAGAAAAACATATAGAATGTATAGTACATTTAAAATGTACAGTATTTGAATATACATTGTAATTTATAAATAGGTTCCACAACACAACAATCTCCCACTTGGATATTGATTTCCTTTGAGCAAGCATCTCAACCCTTTACTTCAACTATGAAGGCCAACCAAAATTGAACATAGCTTCAGTTTCTCCCTTGTGACCACTTTGGTCATCATGTCTATAGGATTTTGACTGGTATGAATCTTCTCCAGCTTTAACTTATCTTACTCCAAAGCTATCCATATGAAATGGTACCTTAACTGTATATGATTTATCCAAGAGTGGAAATCAGAGTAATTTTCTATATGTATAGCACTTTGACTATCACTATATAGCTTCCCTTATTCCTACTTATGCCCTAACTCTTCAAGCAACTATTGTAACCAAATCATTTCTTTACTTTCCTTTGTGGTAGCAACATACTCAACCTCTGTGGTTGACAGAGCCACAATTTTCTATAGTCATGAAATCCAACTCATTTTTATGTCACCTATAGTAAATACATATCATGTTGTACTCCTACTATCTTAGCCATGTCTGAATCTACATAACCACATAAAGTGGTGTTCAATCCACCATAACTTAAAAATGTCCCCATAGTCTCTCTTAAATATCAAAGGATCCACTTCACTACCTTTTGATGTTCTCTACATGGATCACTCATGTACCTGCTTATTTCTCCTATTGCATGGGTAATATCAAGCCTAGTGCATACCATGGCATACATCAAGCTATTAATAGCTAATGAGTATGGTACATGTGACATCTAGATTCTGTCCTCCTCTATCAAAAGACACTACTCCTTTAATAACTTGAAATGACCTACCAAAGGAGTCTTAACCAATTTAACATCCTACATACTAAACCTCTCTAAGACCTTTTTTATGTACTCTTCCTAGGATAAATTCAACTTTCATTCCTTCCTATCCTAAGTTATTCTCATACCAAGGAATTGTTTTTCTTCTCCCAAATCCTTCATAGCAAAGGAATTACTAAGCTATTCTTGAGTACCTTTATTTCCTACATGTTCTTACCTATAACCAACATATCATCCACATGCAGACAAAGGATAATATAATCACCATCATCAAATTTCTTGATATATACATAATATTCTAAATGACACTTGGAGTATCCCTATTCCATCAAAAAAAATTCAAATTTTATGTACCATTATCGTGGAGCTTATTTCAAGACATATAATCTTTTCTTCAATTTGCACATCATGTTCTTCTTTACTATGACCTCTTATTTTATATGGCTACTCCATATACAATTCCTCCTTCAAATCACCATGAAGGAATGTAGTCTTCACATCTAGTTGCTTTAAGTACAAGTCTTTTATTGCTACTATCGCAATAACAGTCCTAATAGAAGTCATCTTTACCATTAGGGAAAAAATCTCATCAAAATCAATTCCCTTCTTCTATGCAAATCCCTTTACCACCAAATGGGCATTATACCTTTTCTTTCCTCCATCATCTTCTTTAAATTTATACACCCACTTGTTCTACAATAATCTCTTACCTTTAGGTTAGGTTACCAAATCCCAAGTTTGATTTTCCATGAGAGATTGATACTCCTCATCCATAACTTACTCCCACTTCTTCCTAACATCTACCTACATTGCTTCTTCAAAGCACTCTAGATCTCCATTATCAATCAAAAATAAATAATTAAGAGATGGAGAAAAGTGTTCAGGTTCCTTTCTTACCCTAGAAGACCTTATCACTACAGGAGTTTGGGGTTCTTGTGGAGTAGGTGCCTGAACTAGTTTCTTGGACATTTTATCATCTACAATGTCCTCAAGTACTAAGTACTCTTTTCTATAATATTGATTTTGATCCTAAAACTACTATTTATACATGATTTTTTCATTAAATATAACATCCCTAGACATAAATATTATCCTTATCAATATGCACAAAGGCTTCACAACCAAATATTCTAAGAAATGAATAATCAACCTTCTTACTAGACCAAGCTTCCTCCAGTATGACTCCATCCAAAACAAATGAAGGACCTATATTTATCAGATATACAGTTGTGTTTACTGCTTCTACCCAAAACTAAAGAGGTAGTCTTGCATGTAACCTCATGCTTATAGCACACTCATTGATAGTCATGTTCATCCTTTCTGACACTCCAATTTGTTGTGGAGTTTTTAGAACCATCCTCTATTTGTGAATTCTTTTCCTTGAAAGTAATCAAAAAATGAATTGTTACAATATTCCCCACCATCCTCTAACTTGAGAAATTTTAAATTAAGACCAAGGATTTCCATCTTTTAAATGTTTCAAACTCATCAAATTTTATTCTAATGTCATACACCTAAAGTTTCCTAGTTACATCATTAATAAAAGTGACATAATAAGATGACCCACCAATTGAAGATACCTGACCTAGCCTCTATACATATAAATGAACCAGTTCTAACTTATTCTCCTTCCTCATAGGTCTAACCTTGAGAAATTTTACCCTTTTCTAATTTCCATAAACACAGTCTTCAACTGATCTTTTAAAATTTGCATACCCTTTTGGCTCATGTGACCAAGCCTATTGTGCTACAAAGTTGTATATGCATATATAGTAACTAAATTAAAATAATCATCACTATTTGATAAATATATTATACTAACCTTCTTACCTCTTGCTACCACAAGATCACCCTTGGTCACCTTCCAAGAATTTGCTATGAATGTCACCATATAACCTTCATTACCTAGTTATCCTATGGACACCAAATTTCATCTTAACTTAGGCACATGCCTAACATCCTTTAGTAGCCAAGTATTCTCATTCTACATCTTGTTCTGAACACTTCCTTTTCCTAATATGCTATAAGGCTCATCATCACCAAGGTAAACATGTCCAAAATCCCCTTAAACATAATTAATAAAATAATGCCTATATGGTGTAGCATGAAAAGAAACCCCTGAATCTAAAACCTAAGACTCAATAATATTATCAATAGAGAGAATTAATGTATCCTGACAAACATTACCTATTGCCACTTTTACCTCCTTGGTGTCTTCCTCATTTTTTTCTTGTTCTAAAGAGACCAACAATCATTCTTCGCATGCCCAGTCTTTCCACAATGCCAACATACCATCCTGTCCCTTGATTTTGACCTTCCAGGACCATTTGACTTTCCACACTTTTCTTTTCCTCTAAAATTTTGTCTCCCTCTACTCTCCATCACCAAAGCATCACCTAAAGTTTAAGTCTCCCAAGATTTTTTCCATCACATTTCCCCACTAAAGATTACTCTTATGACATCCTCAAACTTTAACTTGGCATTATTAGAGACCGAGCTGTTTACAACCATTACTAGGCTATTATAAATCTCTAGTAAGGAAAACAAAATAAGCAAATCCCTAACTTCATTATCAAAATCTATTTTTATAGAATTCAACATCATCACAACTATATTGAATTCATTCAGATGATTATCAACTGAACCATTTTTAGACATCTTCATATTAAATTACTTTTTCATTAGAAATATTTTATTATAGGTAGAGAGTTTCTCATATAACTTCCCTAATGCATTTATGAGACCCTCTATGGTCTTCTCCTATGATATATTAAATGCTATAAAAAATGCAAGGTATAACCTAATGGTCCTAAGTACTTTTCTATCAAGTAGCTCCCAAGCCTCATCTATCATATTTGATGGTTACTTTACTTTTCCTCCCAACAGAGCATGGGGGTCCTTCTGATAGAGGTAATCATCCATCTACATCTTCCATAGACAAAAGTTTTGTCCATTAAACTTTTCAACCTTTTATCTATGATCATCAGCCATAGCTCTCACTTGAACTAATAACCCTTCATATGATTAAATACTTCATCAAATACAACCTGAAGCTTTAATACTAGTTGTTAGGAATTAATATAGAAATTATTGCAGAATAATTTCATAGAATCGTAATAATATATAATATATATAAATAGAGATGCATAAAGAATATAAATAAACATGCATAATAAGAAGACAAAATTTAACATGGTACACCCAATATGGGATATATCCAAAAAAACACTTGCTCAAATTTTATTACAAGCCATGAGAGTACAAACCACTCTCAGATTAGTCTTCTCACAATTACAATACACAGATTATTGTTTGGACCTGTATTCAACAAACCCTCCTAAATTTGCACCTAAATTCACACACTCTATTCTTCCTTCTCAAAACTCTCATTATCATGATATATTACCTATGAAATATCCATCAATACATAATACATCAAAAAAGTGGTATTAAAAAATAATGGGTACCAAAACCATGGGCAGAATCAACCCAAAATAGTTTCCCATTAAAAAAAGGGGTCTAAAAAAATTTAAAGTATAGAAAAACATATAGAGTGTATAGTACATTTAAAATTTATAGTATTTTAAAATACATTTTAATTTATAAATAGGATCCAAAACACAACAATTTATTATATGGTATCATAAATTGGTTTCAAAATTGATAAATATCTTATATATCCTGGTTTTAGAAGATGTGATATAGAATCTACTCTCTATGTTAACTTGGATGGTGATGAAATTATGATTCTAGTTGTATATTTTGATGAATTTTCCATCACTAGACGCAATATTAATTTGATTAAACAAGTGAAATATAACATCTATTCTATATTCGAAATGATTTATCTATGCTTGATTCAATATTGCCTAGGTGTAGAGTTTTTATAGAGTTAAAAATTTGGTTATACAATTTTTGTGTCCTAGATAAAATATGCCAAATCCTTGTTAGAAAAAATTAGAATGCATTATTTTAATCCCACGTATATAGTTAGGTACTTTGTAAAAAACTCTCAACTAAAATTTACTCACCATTGGTCAATGAAATAGTGCATTAATAATTAGCAAGTAGTTTGATTTATCTTATTACTATTACTAGATCATATTTGTGTTTTATAATGGGTTATATTTTTTACTTCATGGATAAACCACATGAATAAAATTGAAAAGATAAAAATTGGGTACTTAAATATGTCAAAAGAACCCTTGAATTTAGAATTTTATATAATCAATCTATCTATTTTGAGCTAATAGGGTATACTAATTCAAATTAGGCATGATTAGTTGATTCTATAAAATATATAAAAGGTTATGTTTTCACTCTTGGTTTAGGATAATTTTCATGGTAGTGTGAGATTCATAGTATAATTTTATTATATTCTACTAATTAAAAGTATAAATAAGTTGTTAGTGCAAGTCATGAATTGATTTGGATTCATTTCATGTTTAAGGATATTCAACTTGATTCATCAACACCACACCTATCTTCTATGACAACAAGAATGTACTAAAGTTCATGAAGAATCTGGTTCCCCATATGAGGACTAAAAACATTGAGGTTCATCACCACTACATTTTCTAGTTGATTAATAATGAAGACATATGTCTTTATTATTATCCTACCATTAAACAACTATCTAATATAATGACTAAACCTTTATGTAAAGACAAATTTGTGAAATCATGAGATAAGCTTTGAATTGTTTCTAGATTAGTCATTAAGGGAGGGTATTATAATAATTTCATACTATTGTAAATAGTTTGTTTGGTTATCAAAAAGCTATTACTCTATTTTACTCTTATTGTATGGGTCAAGCCTATTTTTAGCTTCTCATTTCTTAGTTGTTTGGCCTATCTTCATTATTGCTAGGATTTATTATAGGCTTATTTATGATCCTCTCTAAATAATGAAATATCATATTATTGATTCTCATTAAATGTGATTTATTATAATAACTTTTCAGCATGAATGAGTCTACCACATCTTCAAACCACTTTATAGGCTCCATCACCAATTCCATAATGAATACATGCATATTCTCGAAGCATATAATAAAATTTATAGGTTACTATGATTATTAAAATTACATGGGATACACATGGCTAGGTTGACTATGATAGTGATGATTGATATTTATACTACTTGATCCATTTTCTAATTTAGGCATTTATATATATTTTTATCCTCACCCATGATGTATGAGGTGTATATCGATTAATCCAACACCTATATGTAGATTTCTCATTGATGAGATCATTAACTCACTTGAACATAGTTTATTGTACATAGATTCTAAATGGTTTTCTGATTTATCATCCTCTTTATTATTTTATCTTGACATATCATGTCCACCCATGATTTTTAAATAATAATTCTTATATACCTTAGCTTTTTTTTGGTCATGATGATTTCAATTAGCCCTTATATTTTGATTGTTTATCCCAATCCATACATCCATGATAGTTATCTTGTACTGATGCATCCTTTCAATAAATTTTATCCTATCATAAATTCTTTATGGCATACTACTTACTCATCTATACATATTGACTATCTATACTTATTATTTTGGCTTATATTTAGATTACATGATCACATACATTTTTGCCTACATATTATGATATGAAAATATACAATGATTTTTTACCTTAGAGGTATGTGTCCTCATATCTCCACATAATATTTTTAGACATGGATTCATGATTCACATAGACAATGGGGGCATGCTCCTTCACTTCATTGAGATAATTTTGTTATTATAATTAGTACACACTATGTGTTGACATATCTTATGGACTCTCTGGATCCCTTCTAATATTTTATTTTTAAATACTTACCACTTTGACTATATTTACTATATGTATGTGTGATAAATTTAAAAAAGA